>CANTUT010001146.1:0-36554 GCA_947687605.1 Reutealis trisperma
AATTAGGTCTGCCTATAGTCACTTCTCTCTTCTCTTGCCACCTATCCATGTGAGCTCAACTTTTAGTCAACTTGTTAAAGTAAACCTAGGAATTATTCTCTTCCCCCTACCCCAAAGTCTCTAGATCAACCCATTGAAAGTATCGTATCTCCATTGTACTTCGCCTACTTCACAACTTAAAATCTCCTTCATGGATTTTTGGTCATCCATGAAGTTCTCAGTTTACACCTCTTCATGCATTTGCATAAACCATTGAAATTCTTCCATTAAATTCGTGTTCAGATGAGAAAATTTGAGACACAAGATCAACGAAGTGGTAGATTATAGACAGAAATCAGATGAAAGAAAGAAATCAGTGATGAGATGAAGAAGGAATATCAAATGAAGAAATCCCTCACAAATGAAGAAATCCCTCATTTAAATGAATTTGGGGATTTTTTTTTAACATTGGGCCCTCATTTCTTTCTATTGCCATCCCACGTATGCATCCACGTAAGCATCATGCCACATTAATACAACTAATGATAAAATACCATGTCAATCAACTAATCCACATCAAGTTCAAATACAAGGTTAACAGTAAGAAACTAGGAAAATATACTGTATTGAAAGTATTTTACAAATTCACACATCCAATCGACCAATTTTGTCAAGTTCAAATACTAAATGTGTTAATTTACCGTATATAAGATAAAGTTTATGTTATCATAAATGGTGTTACATGATTAACATGTTAGGTTTATTTATTTATTTTTATTTTTTTATTCAAATTTATTATTTCATCATTGTGTATTTTTTTTTATTTATTTTTACATAATTAAAAATTAACTTTAAAAAAAAATGCTAATGACAAATTTTTAATTAAGTGTTAATACTATATATATAGAGAGAGAGAGAGAGAGAGAGAGAGCGCATGTTTTTCAAAAAGGGATAGGCGAGGGTGGGGAAGCAGAAGCAGAGCATATTGATTTTAGGGAGTGTTGAAGGAACGATGACAGAAGGAGAAGAAGAAAGAAGCAATGGAAAAGGAAGTGAAAATTGGGTAGAAGATCTGCAGCGTACTGTCATTCAATCTAAGGACTCAGCCATTCGTTCCGCTCGTTCCTTTCAACAAAATTCATCTTCCCATCTTCGCTCTTTGCAGGTAATTGGCTTCTTTTTATGAATTTATTAATTAATCTTAATATCTCTTTGATTGATTGATTTCAATTTCAGCTTCTGGGTATTACTATTCTGATCATGTCATAGTACAATTGATGTCTTTGTAGTTTATTATTATTATTATTATGTTCTAAAAGAAACATCACAATTCCACAGGATTATACGCCAAGAGCTATTTCCCAGTTCAAAATTTATGAAGATGCTTTTGTCAACAAAGTTAAAGGTGATAACTTATATATATGTGTGTGTGTGTGTGTGTGATTAATTCCATGGATTATTTGACAACCTTAAAAAGGATTTTGCTTTTGGAGGTTGGATTCTGGTCCTCCGACTCAATGTATTAACCCTATTACCTGAGAGATTCAAATTGTGGGAAATGACCCATCATCAACATGCTTAACAAAACCTTCAGCTTGCGATAAATAATACGTTTGTTCGTGTAACAAAGCCATTTGGAAATTATTATGATTGAAAGTGATGACTTTAATCAAAAGTTTACTGTTTTGCTAAATTCCTTCTTCAGATGAGCTGATGAGTGCAAGGGAACACCCAATTGAGACTATAGGGGTTGCTGTAACTGCTGGTCTCCTTCTTATGCGAGGTATTAATGAACTCTTGTTTATGTCAGGATATGACTAAATTTCTTTGGAGATCCAGATTTAAACTCTTTTAGAGATCTAGATATGAACACTTTCAAGTCCAGCCCAATTTAATTTTACTTCATCATAGTTATTTGTGCTTAATCATGCTAATTTTATTGTTTGTCCATTAGTATTTGATTTTCAATAAATAACCAGAGTTTGATCTATGTGAAAAAGGTTATTTAGATGACTAAAGCAAAATTGCTATTAGCATTGCACTGAATGGGAACTTTAATGCTGGCAGGGAGCAATTAGGTGCCTTGTTTAGAATTGGTCTTTTTCACTGAGACACCAACTACAAAAAGGTTCTGAGATCCCATTTCATTCATTTAACTTATTTAAGGAATAAGGAGACGACTTTCTGGAACCCACTTGAATGGTCATACGAGTACCATAATTATCATACTAATGAATTTCTTCTCATCTTTTAGGTGGGGGAAATACAGTAGACTATCTTTCCTACTAGCACCATAATTATTATAATAATGTATTTTCTTCTCACCTTTTAGGTGGGGGAAATACAGTAGACTATCTTTCCTGTAATGGAACAGGAGACTATGCCATTATCATTGGTTATCTGCATTTCCTTTGTGACGCAGGAGAAAGGTTTAGGGCAATTAGATCTCAACAATTAGGGCTAGATTAGATAGTGATTGTGGTTGGAAAAAGATATTTAGGGTTTAAAGAAAACCTCTATTAAAATTCTGAAATAATAATAATGAATCATACAATGTTGTATGATAACAGCCCTACTTATACTACTTAGGATAGAATCCTAATCCTAAACTGAAAAGAAGTAATCCTAACCAAAATAAAGGACTTATTAAGAATCCTAAATAAAGATGGAAAAGAAAACTAAACAAACTGAAATACTAAAACAAAACTGAAATAACAAAACTAAACAAATAAGGAAAACTTAATTCAAAACCAAAGTGAACTAGGAATTCTGTTCTCTGTATTCTGGATGCTCCTGCATCACTTTGTCACTCGTAATCTTGATTGGATAGTTTAGGGCAATATGATATAAGGTATTTCTTCAAGGCACAATAACCTCCCCCAAATATTAGAGGGATGCATTACATATTGAGCTTGATTCTTCAATTGTGGATATATAGCATATGTTTGTTTAGCAGAATATTTGATTCATGTCTTTGCCTTTTTTTCTACAACTAAAATGAAATTCAACTATTTAATTGCTTAAAAGAAGATTGATTATTATTTTTTTCTTCTGCATTTAATGTGAACTGAAAACCGATAGTCTGATACTCAAGGATCTGTTCACAGGCCCACGAAGGTTTTTGTTCCGTCATACATTCGGTCGACTTCAAAGTGAGGAGGTAAGTCATCTGTTCAGTGTCCATCCTACTGAAGATTACTGTCCTGTGCATCTGTGATTGAGATGTTTGCACATTTATGGGCATATGAACTGCCAATTCAACTTCTTTACCGCAGAAAATCTAAATTCTCTGATCCTAGTTTTTATTTGACATTTATCATTAAAGACATGCTTGTATGTCTGATAGGTGGTCATCTGTTCTTATATGTTCAGGCAAAATTTCTTAAAGCTGAAAAGAATGTAAAGGAGTTGAACCTCTCTGTAGATTTAATGAAGAAGGAAAGCAGAAAATTAATTGAAAGGGCATCTCTTGCTGAAAAGGATATGAAACATGGCCATAATGAGCTCTTGTAAAGTGATTTTGAGTTATTTTTAATTCTGCTATGTGTTGCCTGCTTTCTCAGTTTGTTTACTCGAAGTTACTTATGTAGGGATGCTGGAAGCCAAATTCAACGACTTGCTAAATCAGTTTACAAGGTTGAAAACCAAGTAGCAGGTATGGATGCTCGATTTTTTCCTGTTTCCCTTATTCTTGTTGATAATGCGATGGAGTCATAGAAACAAGAGCCTATATGGATTATTGTTGCATTAATGCCTTTTGTTTTCTTAAACATGTGGACTTGTGAAGCCTTTCAACTTCATATTGCTTTTGGATAGAAAATTTGAAAACCAAGAATTTTACTGTGAGATTTTATTTCAAATCATATAAATAATGATTTGGAATATAATAAATAATTAAAAGAAAAAAGGAACCAGTATTGTATATGAAATTGCATCTTTTTATTGGGTATTTTAAATCCATTTTAAAGTTTCTTTTACATTCATGATTCTTATCTCTATTCGTGATTCAATCCAACAAAAGGATATGAATGTGATAGAAGTAATCTAAAGTAAAATAATTGAAATATCTTCGCTTTGAAGAACTCTGCAGCTTCACTATATCATGTTCTTATACTGTTTATGGTCGGTGATGGAATGTTTTGCATTGACATTTTCCACTGAAAGAATCATAATAGAAGATAGGCAATGGCTAAGATTCCTTTGTGACTTGTTAGCTATCCACCACTATATGGCATTTACAAAAAAAAAAAAAAAAAAAAAAAAAACGCTGAGTTTCAATTTAAGTTTGCTGCACTCATAAACTTTATGAATTTATCAACGAATAAACTGAAGCTGGTTTTGAAAGGAACTCTGGCATTGATAGTCCCATTTTGTTTTGCTTGTGTTAGATTTGATGGATGGGCTACGAGAGATCCCTGGAAGGGAGGCTTTGAAACTTCGAGCTGAGGTAAATGAAACATTGTTTGTCTTGTCTTGACAATTTTAGATGTCCTTGCAATGGATAAGTTTATCGAAGGTGCTCTGTCTCTCTTTTGCATTGATTAGGTTGCTTCCATGGGATCAGCTTTGAAGCAACATAGGACTGTACTAGACAAACGGATCATGAAGATTTCTGAACTAGGGGTTTCTGTTTGATAGCATATGATGATCCTAACACCACCACTTGGGGCAATTATATTTTGTTTATTTCTTGTTTAAATCCCTGCACTGGTATTCAGCTACCAAAGCATGCTTGTGATTAGAGAAGATGGAATTTTTCCTTATCCAAAGTTGCAGTTACACTAAAAATCCTGCTTATAGCTTGAAACGGTTAATTTTGTGAAATTCCTTATTTAAACTAATTAACTAACATATCCCATTCAATAATGTTATAATATGCTATTTCAGTATTGAAGAATGCTTCTGTACCTCTCTCTCAATAGGCATTTGGTAGTTTCATCAATCAGGGACTACCTTTTCGCAGCAATAAGTGTTGCTAAAGAGAGTTGAATTTCTTATTTTTGTTTGAACTGCAAATATTAGATGAGCAATTTAAATGGATTTTGAACTCGATTGGGATCTGCCTTCAAAATAGTTGAAAATTTGGAATGTCTCAAGGTCCGCCAAAGCATTTTATTATGAGCTATGGCTTATTGTAACTGTTTTTGAATTAATTAGTTGACTGTTCCTTATAAGTATGATAGTGTGAGACTTCGCTTGAACATTGGTTCGATCTGTTGAAAGGGTTCGAAATGTTCATTTGGATTTGAATTTGCGATAGAATTCTTGAATTCAGATAGATTGATTTTGAAAAGATGTTAGAATCGTTATTTTAATTTTATTTTTATTTGGAAAAAAAGTTAAGATAAAAATCTAATTAAATGATTTCAATTGTATCCCAATAGAAAAAGTGTACTAGTCGATTACAAAAAGAAATTCAAGGACTAGATTTTTGGTTTATTTAAAAAAAGATAAGTTTGGCAAATTTAATACAAAATGATTTAAAATAAATTTTATGAATAGTTTACATAATATATGAACAGAAATAAAAATGATGCTTGAGCAATAATATTCGTGCAATGCATAATAGTTATAAAGCAATAAACAAAATAAAATTTATAAACAAAATAAAATCTACTTAAGAATTATTATAAACCAAAATGGATTAAAAATAAATAAGTGAGAGGATCTTTTTTTTAACCTTTATGAGTACTACTCATTTCTCAAACTAATTGCAAGAATTAACAAATCAAAAAGAAATTAGCACGAAAGAAGCAATACAATTATACGTAAAAAAAAAAATAAAAAATAGAAATAATCTCATTAAAGAAAGATGAAGCAAAGGGAAAATTATTTTTAAAAATATTTTCAAATTGATGCCTAAAAGGTTAGCATGCTTGCGTATCTCTTTGAATGAGAATAAAATTTCATGCAATTCTTCCTTTTTATGAATGAGAGGTTTTAGAAAAGATTAATTTGATTTATTAATTTAGTTCAGATTTAAAATTAACAATTTTAGATTTTTTTAGTTTTAGACTTAAGAAAGATATAACAGAAAATTACAGATCTGATTTAAGAAATCTCAAAAAAATATATATATATATATACGTTAGCTTTGCACTTTCTTCTTGCACCAGATTTAAACTCTACATTTGATTGAGATATCATAAGATGAACCTTGTACAAAAAGAGTTAAAACACAAAGAGAACCAAAATATATGATAGAAATTGGGGATTTTGTATTTGAAACTGTATGTCAAATGACTGGGAGTGGACCTCTATCTATAGGAAAAAATCTAAGGGTAAAACAAGAAAGAAGGAAGGCCAGCAACACTAGAGGTGCACTGGCTGCATGAGCAGCTATGGCACACCGGTCGGCACCATATTGCCATTGCTCAGTCCAACCCTATTTGCGCCAAATCTCGATTCGACCCAATTCTATCTTGCTTTGGCCAATTTTGGCCTGTTTTTGATCTGATTTAAATCCAGTTTGATTATATAGGTTTGAGTGTCAGTTATTTGAAGGTGCAAATTTAAGGAAATCTATTCTTTCAACTGGGGGTTGCCTCCTTGACCTCTGTCTGCTAACTAGCTAACGGGACTTCTGTATTGGTCTGCATAGCACACTAATCGTAGCAGGTATCAAGTTGTGGCTGAATTATAAGGATGCAAAATTAAGGATTCACAATAGTTGTAGAGACTGTAAATAGTTGCAGAAGTGATTAATACATGGATATTTTCATGTTTGAAGATGAAAACGAAGTGCTGAATTTTCTATATTTAGTTATTTACATTTGATTTATTGAAGAGTGAATAGATTCAGTTTATAGTTTTGAAAAATATATGTCATTTATAGCTTCTCGTTCTTTTTTCATTATATATTGATTACAAGCAATATGTTAAGCAATTGTAGTATAGATAACAAACAAAATAAAAAAATATATTATAAAAGATATAATTATAAAAGAGTGCTATAATATTTTCTATATTTGAATTTTGAATTTAATTGACTATGTTGTAAAATTATTATATTTTAAGGATTATTTAGAAGAAAGAAAGATAGGAAAGAGATGGTGTATAAACATAATTTTTTTGTTTTTTATTGAGTGCATTGATTTATCATTTGCCTAAATAAGAAAAATAACCATGAAAGGATTAAAAAAAAAAAAAGACTTGAGTGAATGAATAAGTCAACAAAAGGTAATAAAAAATAATATACTTGATAGGAGCTAGACTGACCAAATGATATTTGGACTGGATCTCTAAGATTGAGCTTAGATGTTGGAAGCCTATAAAGACAAAATAAAGGTTAAGAAAGAGCCTTTGACGCTTAAATCAGTATATCATTTGCCGGCAATCAGAGAAAGAAGGTTTTTCTTCTCTGGTTAGGCGATTTTAGTGAGAGAAGGAGATGAAGAGATGCAACATTCAAACTACCTAAATTATGTGTTGATCCTTCTTTTTTGTATGGTACGTGGATGGAACAAGTGTTTGTGACCTTTTTCAAAGAGAGAGAATATTCCCTGATATAGCATGCTCCTGATTAGTGTGGTCAGTATAAAGATGGTAGAAGCATGGACTAAGAGTTTGTCTTTTGAGACATGGTAGGTGACTGGTAGTATTAGGGTCCAGGAGCATGCCACATGATCAAAGGCCTTTGTTGACACATGATAGTGATGTTTGTACAACAGAACCTCAACCATATAAAGTAGGTTCCTGAGTAAGTTACCTGTGGTTGAAGTAAGAGGCAAGGTTCCCTTCACTTTGCTTCTGAGGAAGGGTAAGCTATCTTCTTTGGGCTTACCTTAATGGGCTTTAGTCAATTTGAAAGGGCTAGAGGACTCAAGCGAAGTTGGGGTTTAGACTTCCTTTGGGTTTAATAATCCTTGGGCTATTTTTTTTCCCTCATTAGAGGCCTTCCTATTTTGCTGAGGTGAGAGTCGAGGACAAAGTCTTAGATGAAATATTGCTTCCTTTGTTTAGCTTTGCCAATATGAGAGCCTTTGTGCTTGTGTTGTTGGCTTTGCATGTGCAAAGACTTGTGCTTAATGAATGGGCTTTGTCTAATCGAGGCGCTCTAATTGGTTAAAAGCCTTCAGTTGGTTGGAGCAATTTGAATGGCTAGAATGTCCCATGTGGGGTAGGTCAGCTGTCTCAGAGTCATTTAATGCATGGATGGCTGATAGAACCATGCATTAAATACATGTCTCTTTATTTGTGCATGTTTCCACTTGTCATTGTAATCGGTATGATTTTCCAAGGGATTTTTCAAATTTAAATTGCCTTTTAAATCTCCACAATTATGGAATGACGATTAGCGAGGAGGCTCTCTCTTATATATAGCTTTTAGCTCCTCACTTTAGAGCTCCTATTTTTTTCCTTGTCTTCTCTGAGTTTTTACTTCTTGTTTCCTTGCTCTTTTTATATTTCTTCTTATCTTCATTTTCTTTAGTTTCATTTCTTATTTCAAGAATGGCACCAAGGAAAGGGGCTATTCCTAAGAGAGACTAAGTCAGCTCTGCCCAATACCAAAAGGTCCTGCAGAAGGAATGAGGGGCAATCATGCCCCTTGGTAAGACTATTGAGTTCCTCACCTTTAACGAGAACATAGACAACAATAATCAATTCCTATTTCGATATCCTGAGTCTCATAGGATGATTTATTCCAGCATTCCAAAGACTGCTCTTCCTAAAGATAACATGCATTGTGTTATCTTTTACCACCAACTAGAGGTTGGTCAACTCTTTCCACCTACTAGGTTCAAAAAGGAGTACTTCGTACATTTCTAAGTGAATCCCATGATACTAACTCTTAACTTGATAAGGGACATACACCTTTTCAAAGTTATGTGCTTTGGCCATGGTATTTATCCCACAACCCATCTCTTCCAATGCTTCTTTAGAATTCAGAGCACTCAAAGGGTGCTTGGCATATATATGATGTCGGTGAAGCCCCTTCGAGGCCCGTTCACCGGGAAGCTGATGAGAATCCATATACCTTACAAGAAATTCACAAATACATGCATGATAAAGATTTCAAGAAGGTTCTTCAAGGTTGTCATTTCTATCAAGATAGCTTACAAAGGCATGCAATACAACCATTGTGCATGATTGATGGATCATTCAAGAAGAAAATAAGGTTATATGAAGTTTCCTATAAACCAATCAAAGATATTTGGATCATGAGCTTTGCATATGGATCTAATTGTATTCAAGGAAGCTTCAAGGGCTTAATCAATCTATTCAAGCCTAATGTCAAGATGAAGAAGCCAAATTACATTCCAATTTGCTTGGGCCTAATCTATTCAATTGTTTACAAGGCTGCCATTCTTCATTCAAATTGGACCCTCCATATTTGGGCTTTTTAAATTCAATTTATCATGTTTTATTTAGTGTTTAGGCTGCTTATATTATGTATATAGCCTAAGAGTTGTTTAAACTACTTTATTTTCATGTTTTAATTAGTTTTGGGCCTATTTTATGTTAGGTTAAAGGCCCATCCGAATTTTATACTTTAATTAATTAGATTTTAGTTTATAGTTAGGAAATAGCTTCTCTAGTATAGGAAGGATTCCAAGCTTATTTTAGAATTTAGTTCTAGCTTAGTTATTATTTAGGAATTAGTTTGTAATTAGGAGTCTTTAATCCTTGTTTAGGAAGATTTCGTATTCCATAGTTAATTCTAATTTAGGGTTGGGTCTCTATATAAACTCAACCATTTGTGTAAAAAGAAGTAATGTTATGATTAATAAAATTTAGTTTTCTTAAGAGTGTGATCTCTTGATTTTGATTCTTGCTTGAATCAAGCTCATACAATCAAAGCTAATTACTTTGTGTGTATTTATTCCAAGGTTCTCTTTCACAATTTGCTATTGTGTCGCAGAGATAATTATCCAAAGGTGATCATATTCCAAGGTGCTCTATCATGGGTTAGATTTGGGTTGCGGACTTGGGGAAAACTTGATTTAGCTTTCCAAGGAGTTGCTTCCAAGTATAAAGATAATTGGGTCTCAAGTTTAATATACTTGGAGTTCGTATTAGTTTGCTATCAGAGTTTAGGCTCTAAATCAGGTTATATCTTTCCATTTCATTTGTATTATCCAATTTTGTTTGTGTTTCTTATTTTCGTGTTTGTTAAATTCCTTTGGTTTCATCTTGTTAACTCTGTTTGTTCATGTTTCAAGTATGAAAATAAAAAAAAAAAAAAATCATTTTACCTTCTTTGATTCGTGTGTTATTTTCGTTCGTCTCTTTGTTTCCTATCCTATTCGTATTTCTATTCCTTGTTTTGTTGGAAGGTCAAAACCATACTTACTTAGGGAACTAATTTGAATTCAAGAAGAAAGAAGGGAGGACTCACCCAAGCTTGAAGACTTCAAATTTAGTTTGGCTTCTTGTATTTGATCTTCAATTTGTTTGTCAATTTTCCTTTCAATTTGTTGCTATAATTATTAAAAAAAAAATAAAGAGAAGAAAAAAAACGAAAATTAGAATATAAAAGAAAAGCAAAAAAAAAAAAAAAAAAAAAGAAGGAAAATTTGTCCAAAAAGAAAAAGAAGTAAAAAGTATTGAAATCTGACTTTTTGGTGTATTTATAGAAGTTATTTAGTTCCTAGAGTGAAAAGGACAAGGAAAGAAGCCGATTTTCAAGATTATACAAGGAGAATCAAAGATTTCAACATTCTACAAGGAGTTTAACCAAGTTTAAGCATCCTTCCAAAACAAGCAAGGATTGGTTTCCTACTCTTTTTCAAATTTTGGTTTGACTTTTCTAATCCTATTTTCATTCTAATTTCTTGCTAATTTAACTATTTCCTTGTTTGTTTTGGTTTTCTTTTTATTTCAATCTTTGTTCGTGTCTCATTAGGTTTCCTAATCCTATCAGGATTCCTATATTGTTTTCCTAGTTCTATTAGGATTTTAACTTTTGTTTTCCAATTTCAATTAGGATTTCTATTTTTATTTTTCTGAGTCCAAATGCTAATTTTATTTTCCTTGTTCAATTAGGATTCTCGTTTTCCTAGTATCATTAGGATTTCTTATTTCTTGTTTCTTGTTTTATTTTGAGTCTTTGGATTTTATTCACATTGTAACTTAGTAAAAATTTTGTTAATTTGATGTTTTGCAACTAATCCTAACAAGAGATTGAGTGGAAAAAGGCTAAGTGTGAGTTCATAAAGAGAAAAGCCATAACAAATTGAGTGAAACACAAGTGATTGGCAATAATTGAGTGAAACACATGAGGGAGTGAAGTGAGGTATTATTTTACTTTACTAACAATTTCAGTTTTTTACAATGGAAGTTGATCAAGAATTTCAAAAAGAATTAATGGCTATTAGGCAAGAAGTAGGTATGCGGATATTAGGGATGAAGAATGTAATGATGTTTTTCATAAAAGATGTCGCATCCAAGATAGAGTATGCCATAGATCATTGATAGATTGAGGGTTGTCAATTTTGCAAGCCTTGAGCTAGTTGAGAAATTAAATTTGCCCATTAGAAAGCATCCAAGGCCACACTCATTGTATTTTTTGAATAAATATGTCAAGATTAAAGAGCAAGCTTTAGTTTCATTCTCTCTAGGAAGGTATAAAAGTGAAGATTGGTGTGATGTTGTACCAATGAATGTGACACGTGTTTTGTTTGGAAAACCAAGGATACATATTAGTCAAGCAAAACACATCAAACCTACTAACCACTACAAGGTCCCTCTAAAAGATGGTAAGCATACTATCCTTGCTCCTCTTTCTCAAAAAGAATTGTATGACGATCGAGTTAAAATACAAATAAAAAGAAAAAGAGAGGAAGAACTTTAAAGACAAAATGGTGTTGTTGAGCTTGTAGTGATAGAATTGAGTGTATCAAAAAAGGGAGGATGAAGGTGATGAGAGTTTTAAAAAGGAGGAAAGTGATGTGCAAAATAAAACTATAGAAGTGACTTATGAAGATGACTTAAAACCTTTAAAGCTTACAAGTTAAGAGTTCTCATCAAAGGTTGAAGAAGTTATTCATGAAGAGACTCTAATATATGATCCTCCTTAAGTAGTTGTTAAAAATAAAGCTGAGCTTATTGTAAATAATGAAATAAAAGACAAAGAGTGCATAAAGAAAGAGAGTGAAAAGAAAAAGAGTGAGTGTGAAAAGAAAGAATTAGTAAGGAAGAAAATGAACTTTCAAATAAGAGAAAAGAAATAATAGAAAGTTCAAATAAAAAGATTGAGAGAGAAGAGAAAAAACAAGTGAGTATAGTTGAAAAAGCAAATATCAAGGATGTTCTGTTTTCTAACACCAACAAGCTTGAATTTTCTTTGTTTAGTTTAGTTTTTCTTTTTTAGGATTTTAAAGAAGGATTTTCATAGAAGAAAAGAGGTGACAAAATCATTGCATTTCCTACCAAGTGCTCAAGTCAAGATTCGAGGACGAATCATCTTGAGGAGGGAGGGAATGATGAGAATCCATATGCCTTGCAATAAGTTCACAGATACATGCATGATAAAGATTTCAAGAAGGTTATTCAAGGTTGTCATTTCTATCAAGATGGCTTATAAAGGCTTGCAATACAACCATTGTGCATGATTGATGGATCATTCAAGAAGAAAATAAGGTTGTATGAAGTTTCCTATAAACCAATCAAGGATATTTAGATTATGAGCTTTGTATATGGATCTAATTGCATTCAAGGAAGCTTCAAGGGCTTAATCAATCTATTCAAGCCTCATGTCAAGATGAAGAAGCCAAATTACATTCCTATTTGCTTGGGCCTAATCTATTCAAGTGTTTACAAGGCTACCATTCTTCATTCAAATTGGACCCTCCATATTTGGGCCTTTCAAATTCAATTTATCATGTATTATTTAGTGTTTTAGCTGCCTCTGTTATGTATATAGGCCAAGAGTTGTTTAAACTACTTTATTTTCATGTTTTAGTTAGTTTTGGGCCTATTTTATGTTAGGTCAAAGGCCCATCCGAATTTTATAGTTTAATTAATTAGATTTTAGTTTCTAGTTAGGAAATAGCTTCTCTTGTATAGGAAGGATTCCAAACTTATTTTAGAATTTAGTTCTAGCTTAGTTATTATTTAGGAATTAGTTTGTAATTAGGAATCTTCAATCCTTGTTTAGGAAGATTTCGTATTCCATGGTTGATTCTAATTTAGGGTTAAGTCTTTATATAAACTCAACCATTCATGTAAAAAGAAGTAATGTTATGATTAATAAAATTCAGTTTTCTTAAGAATGATCTTTTGGTTTTGATTCTTGCTTGAATCAAGTTCATAAAATCAAAGCTAATTAATTTGTGCGTATTTATTCCAAGGTTCTCTTTCATAAGTTGGTATTGTGTCATGGAGATCATCATCCAAAGGTGATCATATTCCAAGGTGCTCTATCACAGATTAGATTTGGGTTGTGAGCTTAGGGAAAACCTGATTTAGCTTTCCAAGAAGTTGCTTGTAAGCATAAAGATAATTGGGTCTCAAATTTAATATACTTGGGGTTCGTATCACAAGGTGAATAAGGTGAAGGACTAAAAGATCAAATTTAGCCTTATTGAGGTCACTAATGGCCAGGGTGACAAGTCTGTTGGTTTTGGATTTTTGGCTGCTTCTTATTATAATTTGAAGGCCTTAGGGATTGGTTAGAGAGGCTGACTAGTGACGAGAAGAAAGACATAAGGACTCTCCTTCATCAGGGCTACATGTATGATGCTGAGAAGATGGGATCTTCTATCCATATACAGGACATTGATGGGAACCCTACGCCCAAGTTTCTTTAAAAGACATCCAAGGTATGTTTTGCTACCTCAGTTTATCTGGTGAAGCAATGTAGCATTTTAGGTGTATTGCTTATTTATGTTTTGTTTGTGTTTTGTAGTGAAGGCAAGGAATCCTGAGAATTATCAGGACATTCTAAGGGTGATTGAGGGAGTGTCACCTAAAATTTGCACATTCAATGCTAAGCTTTCTGTGTTAGATCCTTGCATAGGGAGGCTAAGCCTTTATCTGATGGCAAACTTTAACCCTTCATTAGTTGCAACTCATGAAGGACCAGCGAAGCACGCACTAGCAGATCAAGGCCATCCAACGAGTTAGGCATAGCAGACCCAATTGAATGTGACTGACATAAGGGTGATCAGTGGTATCATAAAGTGACTTGTTAAAGCCTTTAACCCTGCTATTCTTATTGTGCAGAGGACATTCCCTTTGACTTTTGCCTTCGCCATGCTTGTCTCAAGGCCTGCTGATGCTTATAAGGGAATTGCAATTCCTAAATCCAGAGCACTTCCTCCCCTTCCTTTACTCCTACTCCTCCAGTTGTTGGGAAAGGGAAAGGAGTGCATGATTTGAGCCCTTAAAAGTCAAAGAAGAGGGGGCCTCCTTCTACCAACATCTTTTATACCTTTGCCTACAACTCCAGAGGGTTGAGCAATTGGGGAACTTGGAGAAACAACTAGAGGACATCATCAACAATGCGAAATTCATTGTTAAATTGGCTTTGTTTGTGAAGAAGTTCAATTTGCCTGAAATTGAGCTAGGGACAATTAATTATCCTACCTTTCCCTCTTCATCTTTCCTCCTTCTTGATCTTAGGATGAAACTTAAGAGCACCCATCTTAGGTGGTCAAGGACTATTAAGCTTAGGAGGCCCCCACTTCCACGGAGATAGCATCTTGGGAGGAGTTTGTGGAGAGGAGGACTTCACTGCCTGACTTGGATACACTTCAGGCTCTCTATCCTTCCCCCACTAAGACTGTGATCAAAGGAAGGACCATTTCTTTTAGAGGCAATTCCTCTTTCAATTTATTTATTTACTTTAACATTTTATTATTTTTTGTTCTTGACTCTTTTTCTTTTTGCTTTTCAGGTCCTATAAGGGGTATTGTTGTTTTGCTTTCAATAAGGCTTACAATGGAGGAACCTCTTACAATAGCTACCATTTCAAAACCTTCGGTAGTGCTAACTGAGGATGCTCTTCTTCAGGTAGAGCCTTCGAATATAATGAAGCCAACTGTAGAGGTTCAAGATGATTCTCCGAGGGTGGCTTCTCTGGCATAGTTGATTATAGAAGGTCAGGGTGCTGCAACCTAACTAAGTCCTTCTCCTTCCAAGCCTCCTAAGAAAAAATTAACAATGAAGGAATTTATGCTAAGGAAGAGGTTAGCTATAAAGGTTCCTCCTCCTCCTCATGTTTAAGACATATTTGTGATGTAGGACCCAACCATGCTTTTAACATATTCATAGTTGTCAATTGTAGGACCCAACCACGCTTTTAACATATTCATAGTTGTCAATGTAGAAGACTCAAGCCCTCCAATAATGAAGCAGAGGATTGAGGACCAGATGAAGGTCATCAAGGAGAGCTTGCCTTTGTTTAAGGGAGGTAAAGACCTAGCAAAGGCTTAGCCTCCTAAAGGGACTAGGCTTACTCTCGCTCCTCCACCAACAATTCTAGCCTTTTTGACTTTCCTCTGCCCTGTCCCTACTTCAATGTTTGGGTTTGCTTTTGAGACATTGGCAAGGTAGGAGGCGATATTGGAAAAGGTACATTTTGCTATTTATTTCACTCATGCTTTCAAGTTGTTGAAAGGTTCTTTTGCTCCACTTTATTCTTTTTTCCTCTTATTATCCTTATTTTGTAGGCGCCTCTAGACACTATGGTTTTGCACACAGATCTTGGCCTCTTAAAGGATCATTACAATACTATAAGGCAGGTTATAAGAGAGAGGTAAGAAGTTGGAGTTAGAGCTTTAGGCTATTTGGTTAACTCTCAAGGAGGAGTAGCGAAGAAGTGTGTGGATTAGGAATCCGGAGAAGCAAAGGGCTAAATTGGAGGCCTAGTCAAAGGTGAATGATGAGGCTCGCTTGAAAGCTAAGGAAAAAGTAAGAGCCCTTTAAGTTATAGTGGCTGGCAAAGACAAGGCTATTACTAATTTGGATGCCCAACTGAAGAGGCTAAAAAAGAGCAACGAGGTAGAGCAGATTCCTACTCTTTGCTAAGATCTTAAAAGGATTCAACATGAGCTCTGAGTTACTGAGTTTGGGGTACAAATAGGCATTTTAAAGTGCTAAGGCTACAGAGGAGAGGGGGAGACAAGCTGAAGAGGATAGGAAGAGGGCTATTATAGATTTCATGCAACTGAAGGGCTTTGATGAGATTATAACCTACCACACTTACAATGCCCAGTATTATAATAGTGCCCTGCAAGATGCAGAGGTCCAATTTTCTTGGATTTTATAGGTGGTGGCTAAATCAGAAGCTACTATAGAGTCTCTTACCTTGATCTCTTTGAATTTTAAAAAGCTACCTTTGAGAAAGATGAGAACATTCCCTAAACTGAGGACTTACCTTCTTGGGAGAAGGAAGCAACTTTGCCAATGTCTCCTATCTTTGAGTCCTCCAACGAAGTTGAAAGAGACAAAGATGAAGGAGTTGATGGTATTGGTGAAGCTCAACTTGTTGAACCCATATTTACTGTTATGCCTTTTAGTTCTCATAGTGACCCTCAATTAGTTTCTAGTGATACTTCTATGGCCATTGTTCCTTATAACAAAGACCCTCCTCTAGATCCTCTATTATAAGACTTCTTCTTCACCATATTTTTGTATTGTGTTTTGTTTTTGTTTTTCATTTTTTTCATGTAACTTGAATACATTTTGTATACTTATCTTCATGAAATAAAATAAAACTATTTTATACAATGTTGTTTGGTATATTATTAAATTGTAATTTTGCTGAATGACTTGTATGTTTGTGCTTGTATTTGGACTTTTCCTTACATTATTTTTGCATTTAAAGATGTAAAGAAGTGCATTAGAGGCTATGACTTATTCCCTTCCCTAATTAAGTGAGAGAGGCCTTCCTAGAACACTATATTAGACATCTTTTAGAACTCCTTCGCCTTATAGACTTTCGCCTGGGCTCATCCATGATCATTTGCTGTTTTGCCTATGCTTTTGCTTAGGCTTCTTCGCCTATATTCACCAAGACTCTTGCTTTCTTCTTGAAGAAAGCCCATCTTACTATTTATGAGGTTTGAGAAATGCCTAGAATCTCGCTAGGTCTTTTGGCCTAGATTTACTAAAGCTTTTGCCCCTTTTTAGGGAATCCATCTTATGATTTACGAGGCATTTATTGCTTATAGGCATTTCCTCAAACTATGTTACCCTTCGTGCTATAGTCTCAACATTCACCCTTCGGAAGTGCTCATTTAGAGATTCTCCTTTTAGGCTAAGCTTTCTCTAGTTAGGATTTAGCTTGATGTACTTATCACTATTAGCCTGTTGTCTCTACTTTCCTCTTGTGAACTTATCCCAACAACCTAAACTTCTTTAATTCTAATATGTAAAATCTATTTCTTTTATTGATTTTTCATTGATAATACATGTTCAAGTGTTGAACTTTCCAAGTATGAAGAACTTCATCACCTTGCATCATTACAAATTTGTAGGTGCTTAGACCTATGACTTTTTGTGCCCTAAAGGGTCATTCCCATTTTGGCTCGAGCTTGGTCGTACCTTTGTACTTCCCAGTGGTTTTGATAAACCTCATGACCAAGTCTTTTTCGCTAAACACTTGGTTTTTAACTTTCTTTTTGAAGTAATTAGCAGCCTATTATTTGTAAGCTACCAATAGGATGCTTGCCATATCTCTGAGCTCTTCAAGGAGGCCATTGTTTTTGTCTTTGCAATAGTTGACTTTCCCATTAGGTAGGCCAATATCCACAAGAATCACTGCCTCTAATCCATAGGTCAAGCTGAAAGGTGTCTCTCCAGTCTGTTGCCTTGGGGTTGTTCAATATGCCTATAAGACATAGTATAGTTTTTCTACCCATCTTCAGCCACATCCATCCAACTTTTGCTTTAGTCCTTATTAGATCATTTTATTGATCACTTCTGTCTAGCCGTTTGTTTATGGATGGGTCATTGATGAGAAGTTCTTTCTGATTTAGAGCCTTTAATAAAAGGTTCTCAATTTAGCATTGTTGATATACTTTCTGTTATCACTAATGAGCTGGTATGAGATGCCAAACCTACACATAACATTTCTCCCTAAAAAAAAATTAATAACTTTTTTGATAGTGATGGTGGCTAATGCCTCTGCTTTGACCTAGTTGGTGAAGTACTTCAATACTACTAAAAGGAACTTCCTTTGTCCTGATGTCATGGGAAAAGGTCCTACAATGTCCATTCACCATTTGGCAAAGGGCCATGGACTTGAGATAGACATTTTTTTTTGCTGTTAGGACATGCTTTCCATTATCAAACTTCTAGCATGATGGGCATTTCCTGATGAAAGCCATGTCATCATTCTTCATTTTAGGCCAATAGCACCCTTGTTTGATCAACTTTGCTACTAATGCTTTTCCCCTTATATGTATCTCACAAGAACCTTCGTGTATCTCCTTAAGGACATACCCAGCTTCATTTAGTCTCAAGCATCTCAACCAAGGAAGAGAGTAAGCTCTCTTGTATAAAATTCCATTATGCAAAGAAAAGTGGGCGCTTTACCACTTAACTTTGTTGGCTTCTTTTAAGTTTTCTAGGAGCTCACCTTTCTCTAAGTACATCTTGAGAGGATCTAACCAATATGGCTCTTCATCTATCTCTATTATTTCATCTCCTTCCTCTGTGCTTGGGAAGGCTAAAGTCCAAACAAATATTCTCCGAGGGAGTTCAATAGGATTGATTGCTGCTAGTTTACTGAGGCCGTCAGCTCTGCAATTGTCCTCTATTGAAATCTTCTTAAACTGCAGCTTCATTCCTTATGCTTCATCTTTTGGATAATAGCCATCATCTTCTATAAGTGCTTAGTCATGTTTTCTTCTTTTGCCTCAAATTGCCTATCGATTTGCCCTTCCACCGGCTATAAATCGCTATACACTGTCTGTTCCTCCAAATGAAGGCAATCTACGAAGCATAGGCCTTTGGATCTCAGCCTCGTATTTTGCTATATTATTAGTGGCTTCAAATTCTAACCCAAGAGCATATGCTAACAAGAGCCCTTGGGCACTTTTCAGCATGATTCCTATGCCACTCCCTTCTTTACAACTTACCCCATCTACGAGCAACTCCCAGTTGAGCTTCAGTTTTAGTGATGACTGCTTAGCTTTGCATGCTTTTTTAGGATATTCTTCTTTTGGCCTTTACTCAAGGTCAAAGGAGCATTTACATATGAAATATGCTAACACCTAAGCCTTTATTGTTGAACTTGCTTTGTACTGCAGCCCATATTGCCCAAGTTCTACCAACTAACATAACATTCTTTTGATGTTTTTGGTTTATGCTATGCTTTCTGTAAAGGCTGGTCTATGATTAACCACTCCTTAGTGAGCCTATAGGTATACTTTATATTTCCTCTCTGAAAGCAATAGGGCATATGCCAACTTATCTATTGGCAAATAATTCAACTTCTCCCCTTAAAAGACTTTGCAGAAATAATAGATTGGCTTTTGAATTGACCCCTCTTCCCTGATCAATATGGAGCCCATTATTTGGTCTAAAGCAGACAGGTAGATTAGCACTTCTTTGCCTGAAAGGTCTACTCAAAATATGTTCTAAACTTAAGAAAGCCTTAAGCTCTTTGAAAGTAGCATAACACTTCTCTACCATTCGAAGGTTGATGATTTTCTCAATTTCTTAAAGAAAAGGAGGTATTTCTCTGCTGATTTGGACATGAACCTGTTTAACACAGTAATTTACCTCATCAGTCTCTACACCTATTTAAGATTTATAGGATTTGCCATGTCTAAAGTAGCTTTTACTTTTTTTTCAGTTGGACTCAATCCCTTTGTCACTAACCTTACATCCTAGAAATTTGCCTTTTTCGATGAAGAAAGCATACTTCTTTAGGTTGAGCTTCATCCCATATTTGCTCATGATCCCTAATACTTCAACCAAATTACAAAGGGGCTCTTTAGAGCTCCTACTCTTCACCATTATATCATCTACATACACCTCCATGTTCTTACCCAACTGCTCTTTGAACATCTTATTCACTAGGCATTGATATGTAGCTCTAACATTCTTCAGGCTGAACGGCATTGACACATAATAGTAGAGACCCTTTTCTGTGATGAATGAGGTCTTCTCCTCATCATCCGGATGCATTTTGATCTAGTGATCCCATGTTTTCCTTTTCCTTCAAAAGAAGATAGAAATCCTTACCCAACTGTTGAGTCCACTAGCTTATCTATCATGGGAGGGGAAGGAATCTTTGGCACATTTCTTGTTTAGTTCTGTGAAGTCCACACACATTTTGTAAGTCACATTTGCCTCCTTGACTAGCACCATATTCCCTAGTCATTCTATTGCACTTCTCTTATTAACCCTACATTTATTAGCTTGTCTACATCCTGGTCAATAATTGCTTGGTGCTCTAAAGCATCTCTTCTTTTGTTTGATTAGTTTCTATGAAGGATTTATGTTTAGCCAGTGAGTTATTACTTCAAGGTTTACCTCCCATCTTAGCCAAATTCCAAGCAAAGTTAGCTACATTTTCCTTCAAGAATTGACAGGCATGAACTTTTACTCTTTTTCTTGGGAAGAGTTTATGAGCAAGAATTTTTCTGGCTCTTTTTTTTCATCAAAAGCTTCTCTAGCTTCTCAAGTGGCTTAGTTCGTTGCTCTAGGAGATTAGCAATGGCTTCAACTACAACTACTTCTTCAACTTGTATTCCAGTAGAGCCTTTTTATTGCTTTCTTCCTTTCTTGCTTGGTCTCATACTACTCTTGTATGCTGTACATATAGAATTCTCCTCCATTAGGCTTAGGGATTGTCATCCTTAAGTGTCTTATATTAGTGGAGGCATCAAGGTCATACAAGAAGGGTCTACCAATCAAAACATTATAGGCTAACAACATTTGGATCACTACGAATGTAGCCATAACCATCACATTATCTAGGAAGTGCTTATTGTGAATGGCAGCTTTGCCATTCCTATTGATGGGACTTCTATTCCATCTAGGGTACGGACTGGATTACTCACTTATTCCCATCTTCGTTAAATCCCATCTTCTCTTAAGCATTTGCTATTAACAAATTGACTAAACTACATTCATCAACCAAGATTCATTTCAATACATAATTGGCTATTACTGTTTAGATGACCAGAGGGTTTACATGTGAGGTGCGAAAGGTACTCCCATCTAGCCTAGCTGCTCTAACCTTTGACCCACTACAATATATGTACTCAGGTTCCTCTCTTCTCTTTGCAAGTGCTTTTGCCTTGTTGTTACTTACTATTGCCTCATTTGGCCACCCAGTAATGCAATGGATGACCCCTACCGAGCCATCATTTGGCCTCTTAGGTTGTTTCCCTTTATCTCTAGTAGGACCTATCTTATCTCTACTGTCTTTTTTTATGAACCTGCCCAAGTATCCTTGCTTTATCAACCTCTCTATTTCTTCAATCAACCACCTATAGTCATTTGTATTATGACCATAGGCATTATGAAAGAGGTAGTGCTTGCTTTGATCTCTCCTTTAAGGTTGACCAAGCATGGGCCTAGGGTGAGTCTAAATATTTTGATCCTTGAATGTAGTAAACACCTCTACCAGGCTAGCATTCAAGGGTGTAAGTTTGTTGGGTCAAAGGTAGGTGGTGTTTTGTTTCCTTGACCTCTACATTTCTTCACCTTCTGAATGGCTTTTCATCTTCCTCTTTCACTTCAAACTTTAACTAATTCTTCAGCTTTGCATCAACTTTGGAAGCCATCTTGGTCTTTCTCCTCTTTGAGAATTGACCGAAAGGAAATGCATCATCTTGTCTGATATATTTTTGTGTAAGGCCTATTACATCTTCTAGAGTGTGAGAGAGTGTCTGCATAATGCTTTGAAATAGTCTGTGTGAGAGGTCCTATTCTCTAAGGCTTTGACCATTCTGGCTTGGTCAAGCTGAGTAACTTTTAGTGCCTTTTTATTAAATCATGCCATATAGCCTCTCAAGATTCATTTTCCTTTTGCATCACTGACTCGAGATACTACATCTTTCTTTCCATTAGGATGATAGAGGCAAAGCGATGCATGAAAAAAAAGCTGTGGCTAGCTCTATGAAAGAGGAAATGCTCCCCTCCTCTAAGCCATCAAACTAACGGGTTGTAGCTCCTTCTAATGAGCCTCTAAAAGCTCTACATAATGCTTTATCATCAGTGGTTTGGAGCTCCACCACATACCTATAATCTTAGATGTGGAGTCTAGGATTTGACTCAACATTGTATTTCTTAAGAGATAAGGGCTTAAATTTACTGGGCATACAATAGTCCTGAATAGACTTAGTGAAATGAGATTTTAGTGCCAATTTGAGCGTTTTATCGATGGCTTTTTTATTTTGATCTTGCTTCATTTCATCTATGAATTGCTACATGTCTTCCCTCACATTTCTATCCCTCCTTCTGCTATTAACTACTTTACCTCTCTAGTCTATTCGATGTGAAGAAGAACTGAATTCTAATTAATCACACCTTCACCCCCTTTTTCCAAATTACTTGTCAATATCCCTTCTACTCCTTGATTTGCCTCTCTTGGCTTCATTCCTCCTACTATTATTCTATTCAGCATCGCTGCTCTTAAGATAATGTGAATGGTGGCCATCTTTGACTTGTTCTCGACTGTTTGCATGAGAGTCCCTACTACGTGTATGTGATAGCAGTATGTGCCATAGGAGCCATAAAATAATTATGTAATAGTAGATATTATTTCCCAATGGCACAATAAATATATTCATAATGTGAAAAGGGTTTCATATTATTGAATATAGTTTTTAAGTATTTGTAAGGGGATCTATTCTCAAGTATTGAGAATATGGGAGACAAATCGCTCCTGTACAAATATTTTAAATATGTTCATGGTTATAGGATTAATGACTAGGCATCATTAATTTAGGAAGACCATCACCTCTATTTGTTTTCTATAATTAGTATGTGATATAGATGATTATAAAGATAGTGAGTCTCATACTACTTGACATATGATGTCGATACAAACACCTGGATATTCAAAGGATGAATAGTGGAACTGTGACGTCAGATGATAATAATATGGGGTTTTACCACTTGTCAATTATTTATCATCTAGGTCATAATAGTGCATATAATCCTTTGACTTGAGGGATACTATATCTCATACACAGGTAGTTAGGATTTATTACTGCTTACGTAAATGTACTATTCATGTACGAATATATGGCATGTGATAGTTCTAATTTGTTATGTGTGGAGGTAAGTGATCACCAAGATAGAATTCATTACCTCAGGTAAACAAGATTAAGATCCTATGTTATTTGGTTATTCTTGATAATTAAAGTTTATGGGAGGAGCAATAAGATTCACTAGAAAATTTTTCTAGTAGGAATTTAATCTCATCAAAAATTAAAACTGAGATAAGGACATAGAATCGAGGCACATTAGGATTTGACATAAACCATTACCCTAGCCGAGATTGGGATCTTTAATGAAGGGATTCTAGTGCATGATAATTTATGATTGATGGTCCATGTAATGTTTAAAGTTATCAACTATAAACATTCATTTCTAATTAGGTAGTTATGACATGAAATGCTAGCTATCACTCACAACTTATAGGACTAAGTGTGAAATGGGGATTTCGCATTAGTAGAGAAAAATGTTTTCTCATTCTCATTGCTAATTAGACATGAACCTAGAAAGTCACACACCCAATAGTGATCACTTTCTAAGTGTAAACGGTTTACCATAATAATAAATTAAAGTGTCTAATTAATTGATTAGTAGTAAAATGATTAAACATGTAATTAAATTTACAAGGACCCTAGCATATCCTAATGTTTAATCTATGAAGGTTTCTATTCAATTAAATCTTAATTTGTATATGATGCAAATAAGAAAGATTAAATTGAAATTGATTTGGACTAAATCAAAGACTTAATTTTAAGCTTAGTGAAAACCCTTAACACATGAGATGTGGCCTAAGTTCATATGTGATATGGAAAAGAAGGCAATTTAGGGGTTAGAGAAAATTCACTATTCACAAGCCCATGTGATGGGTTTAGGGGTTAGAGAATTTTCTACTAAGATTAAAATTGTAATTACATCTTTTGGCTAATAGAAATGTCCATTTTACCCTTAAAGGATAAAATAGTCATTTCACCATTTGAAAAAGCAAAGTTCATCTTTGCCCCTTCATCAATGATGAGCTAAAAGGGTGGAATGGTCTTCTGGTGCAAAGATTTAATGGTTAAGTCTTCTAAAGGATATAAAAGCTACAAGTTTTATGTTCTAAGTAGAGTGAATATCATTTTTAAGTGGAAGAAATTTTGAAGAGAAAGAAGTTGAGAGAAAAAGAAAAGAAAAAATAGTTTCTTCAAGTTTTCTTTTAATCTCCAATTATTTTCTTAGTTCTTTGTGAAAGAACAAAATTGCTTGCAATTTGAAAATGAGTTTCATCCAAAACAAATCAAAGAGAAACCTTAACTTCCTAAAGGTTTTTGAGGGAAAATCTTGAATCAATCTGGGCAACAAAGAGAGGGATTCAAGAACAATAAAGAAACCCAAGGAAACTTAGAGGTGAGCTAGGCGTGGATGATCTAGAGGTTTCTCGCTTGGGAAGCTCTTTGTTAAAGAAAGAAGGAACCTTCAAGAGGTAATATGATTACTGTTCCTTCTTTCTATGCATATGTGTTTTACACACAAATTAATTGATTGCTTGAATAGATGTTTGGACCAAAATTGGGTGAAGTGAAATTTTAAAATGTTTGAAATTTCACCTCACCACCTTGCTTCTGCTGCATTTGGCTCCCATTCCTTCGATAGTATCAGAGCCACTTAATTTCTATGTAAAACCTTCATATATGTTGTCTTGGAGGTTTTTGATTTGGTTGAAAGGGAGTTGTTGCACAAATGTTATGCTCTCGGACATAAAATTCATGCTCGTGAATCAAATATCATGACCATGATTGGTAAATCATGATTGCAAAAATGAGCTTGTACCCATGAATTTGAGGATCAGAACAAGTTTTTCATGTTAGTCTAAAGAATCGTGATTGCGATTCAAATTTCGCACCCGCGAAATCCATATTGCAGTTGTGAAGGTGGTCACGAAATCCTCTGTATTTGTACCTAACTTTAATTTTTTCCAAAATTGTTTTGGATTTATTTTTCAATCAAAAAAATTTCTATGACTTAAAATATGATTTTAAGCTATAGAAACCTTGAATATGTGATATTCAAAATGGGTTTTTTGGAAATGTTCCAAAATTTGGAAATGTTCCAATGATGAACAACATACCTATAAATGCAATTGTTGTATATATATGTTTTGTTGTTGTTTGAGAGGCATGGACGGTTGATCATGGATTAAAAACCATAATGTATAATTTCTTATGTGGACATGTAATAATTAATTTTATTATTTGTTGGCATGCAATTGAATGTTAATTATTAATTTAGGTTGTAAATTAATTTCATTGAGTCTATAAGCTCTTTTGTTTTTATAATCTCACCTTGCAATGCCAAGGTTACTAATGTACATATGGAGATGTGGAGATGTAAGAACAAGAAGAGGTTCAACCCATGAAGATGCCTAGTGGGAGCATGAAGATACAAGTGTTGTAATTTCATGTTTGTAATTTGTCTAACCTAAATCCCATATCCATTCTTTGTGGTTAGGAAGTGGATCCATGGAATCCATAATCATACCTCTATGTATATTGTCCATTTTATGAAACATATATGTGATATATATAAATGCAGGTGATGTATGTTTAAAATGGATAATGTGCAAAGTAAGACTAATCAATAAAGCCCGAAAATCTTCTAAAGAAAATATCGAGTCATGGTTCTCCATTGGAACAATAGTTCAAGAAAATTCAAACATTTATGTCATTGGTTATGGATACATAGAGGTGATATATTTGGTTTGAATGTTTTCTTAAAGTTATTGTGAAGCATGTGATTTTATGAGTATATGATACATTGTATGTCAATATTGACAATGAGTATCTAAGACATATGATGTTCAAATCACTATATTTGTTGGTCCAATGGGTTTGACCTGACTAGTGTGAAAAGCCAATAATGACAATGCATATCTGAGGTTAGAAACACTATGAAATGGATTGATTGAGCCTCACAAAGAGTGGTGATGAACAAGTGTTGTTCACTTGTTAGATATCTAAATCCAATATTGATAATGTGTATTTGAGGAATTTGTGATAATCTAATAAGAATTCAATCACTTACTAGAAATCTACGCCAATGAGATTTCTGTTTCCTATTTGAAAGTATAGGATTTGCCAAATTAGTAGGATTACCATTTTGATTAAAGAACAAATCATTATGGTAGCTACATAATTATGTAAGTTATTAATCTTATTATTTTTTGCATTTTGATATTATGAAATTGACAAACCTACCTGCGAATATATTTAATTCTTTTAGGCTTACAAGGCCAAAATCTATGGACTGGTTTGATAACCTTAAAATGGTCCTTGCGTTTGAGTACATAGTGTATGTATTCAACTTGATTTGTTCTTGGTCTTTTAGAGAAAATACTACTCCAAAGGAACATATCACTCTTACTATAATGGAAACAAAATATTAGATGAGGTTGATGCTATATGATTGTTTTATAAGTAAAGGGTTGTAAAAACAACATATGAGCATAACAAGGCTCTAAGTAATTTTGCATCGTTTACAAGAATTATATGATAAACATAAATACACTGATTAATATGAAATATTAAGGTAGTTATTTTGTTTGAATATGAAGAAAATTATAAAGAAAGAGAAAGGAAAACAAAAGAAAGAAAAAGGAGAGGAAAATAAATTATAAAGGAAGAAAAAGAAGAAAGTGTTTCTTTTTGATCTTCATAACTTTATTTTTCTTTGTGTTCTCTATATTTTTAATTCTTGTTCTTATTCTTACTATTCAACTAGAGTAAGAAATTAGAGAAAAGAAATCAAAGAAGAAAAAGTTTCGTCTTTAATTTCTTGTTCTTCTATTTTTCTATCTAGTATTCTTTATGAAAGAATTTCAATTGTGAGAAACCTCTTTTATTTCTTATTAATTTGAATTAAACTAAACTTGGAATTATTTTCATGTGATGATTGAATTCATCAAATAACTAGAGAGTCTAGATGTTTTAATGAATAATAATTTTCAAATAGTTTAATTTTTCAAATTCATTCCAAATTTCCATTAGATGGAAAATGCACTTTAAGGTAATAGAAAAGTTTCTATTATAAATCCAAAAAGGGAAATTGCGAGGGACAAGAACATAGATAATGCTATAGTTAACAAAAGAAAATGTTTCTATTGTCAATGTAATGAATATTGGAAAAGCAATTGTTCTAAGTATTTTGAATACTAAAGGACAAGGAGAAGGATAGACCTTGTGAAAGTAAATCTATCCCTTGTTACTATATTCCAATGATTCGTATAGTTCATCTATTGCTATGATTCATGATATAGGTGCTTCTATGCCATATGCATGATCAGAGTAAGCAACGGAAGCATGGAGTTAGATGAAGTGATTTTGAAAAATCTAAAGGGCAAAGTGTTTGTTTCCAAAGAGCTTTTAGAATACTTTATGATGGTTTTAGAAATCATATTTTGTATGTCTACTATGTACTTAATGATGATTTTAAAATCATATTTTATAAATTATGTATATATTTCATACTTAAGCTATATTATTCTATAACTTCAAGGAATTATAAACTCTGTTACAAAAAAAATGATTGCATAGTTTATTATGGTAATAAACTTAAGAGTATGAATTATATGTTTGATGTATTACTATTAAGTTAATAATAACAAAACAACTTTAAGTACTTTTATGATAATGCCATAAAGAACTCTAATTTAAAACCATTATGATTTCGTTAATTAGTTTGTTTAGCTAAAGATAAGACAACTTAGTTGGATAACATGTGTCACTACGCATTAGGGTGTGATCTTGTTTCCATTTAGAAGTCTAGTATCTAATGCAAAACAACTAGATCACCTTTTGTTAGACAAAAGGATAGAAATCAAAGAAGTTTTAGAATTTATGCATATAGATGCATCAATACCATTTGTAAAATGGTTAGTGGGAATTTTCCCTAATTTATTGTATTTACCTATATATATATGATATTGACATGTTCGGAAAAAGGTAAACACAATAAAATATTTACTTGAATTCATTGAAATGTTCAAGAAATTCAAGATGAAAAGGAAAATAAATATTAAGGGTATTTCATGCAAAAGGGAAAGAGTATCATAACCCTTTGATCTGATTGAAGTGGAGAGAACTTGATTACCAATTTTTTAGGAATTCCCTAAATATAAAATCGGCATATAATCATAATTTTTTTTGGGAAAACCATATGTGATGGTATTTTTAAAAGAATAAATTACAACATATATGATATGATGTAATAGATGATGAACTATAAAAGTTTTTATTTATTTCCTTGTGGAAATTTACAAGTAATAGCATAATATTCTTAAATAAAATTTTCTCTAAGGTCTATCTAATCCTAATTCATATATGATATGATATGGATAGATATCAAAATTCCAAGATTTGATATATCTAGCTTATTTGATAAGCTAAAGTTAGACAATTGGAAGATAAATCTAATTAAGATAAGATTTGTTGGATATCCTAAAGGTGGTTTAGGATAATATTTCTATCTTTTGCATAATAAAGAGTTGTTAGAAAAATGTTATTTCTTGATAAAGTGTTTATTCAAGAAAGTGATATATTGAGAAAGATAAAATGATTGGGTGAATGTCATCAAATAATGTCCAACAAAATGATCAAAGTAAATTTGATCAACCACGTAAAAAGTCTAAAACTAACTAAATGTTTTATCTTTATATGCTGCTAAAAGGGTTAGTAGAATATCTAATTTTTCTATATGATATGATTTTCTTTATATGAATACACAATAGTTGTATATTCATGATGAAGTAAATCATGAGATAGTAAAATATCTAATCGTAAGAAAAATATAATTTACTTTATATGAATGCACAAAAGTTGTATATTCATGATGAAGCAAATTATGAGATGATTCTATTATAGCTATATATGATATAGCAAAGCATAAGGATTATGATTTTAATATATAGATGTCAATACTAATTTTCTTTCTCTAGAAAAGAAAACATAATCATAGAATAAATCTAAAGGCTTATAGTCTTAAGAAAATTCCAAAGTAGCAAAACTTTAATGAGTTGTATCATCGTAAGATGAGTCCTTAATGCGCAAAAGGATAGTGGGAGTATCCTCATTTTCAAGTTTTGTACATGGATAACACATTAGTTTGTAAAGTATTAATATATTTACATTTGTAGAATGGTTTTATCATTACTTTCTTCATTTAGACTTGAGATAAATATTTACATCTTGAGATAAATATTTACATTCTTTTAATTCATATCTATAGAGATAGATTGAAGAGAGTGTTTGTACTATCCTAGGAGCCTTCGTGATAAATTGCTTGAATTTAGAGTTATTGTGACAAAATATGTGATTTTATAAAAATTCATGTGTGATGTGATTTATGAGTATGTGGTATGTTAAATTAATTTTAATGTGCCTAATATGAATTATTATTGTGAAATAAATGATTTATATGAAGTGCATTAGTATAAAATAATTTATTGTACATAAAATGAATTTTCATGCAAAAATGCGATTTTTAAGCATAAAATAATTTTATGAGTATTTTAAAAAAATTTTTAAATAAATGTTTTGGGGGAAATATTATAGAAAATAATAAGAAAAATATTTTATTTTTAATTACCTATAATCAGCCCCTAAATTAAATAAAAAGCCCAAATACCTAAAAGCCCACTACCAAAAAACCCTCATAACCTAGTTCATTAAGGATAATCTTGGAAATTGCCCAAAACCCTACATATGTTAATGCAAAATTCGGCCAGCCCTAGGGTTTTAGTAGCCACACTCTGTTATTTTAGTATTTTGATAGAAAAATTCTCCCAAAATAATTCTCTCTACTAAAATTCTCAAAAATACTTTCAACTTTGCGATTTCTTAACTGTAATCGTAAGTTTTTCTTCTCTTTTGATTTCTTATTGATTTCTGTGAACTAAATTATGAGAAAATTTATTTGGACTAGGTATTACTGATTTTTACAAACTTAATTTAGTTTGGGTGAGTTTTTGAAAGATAAATCTAATTCTCTACTGAAAACACAAATCTTTCTACGTGATTTCTCCAAAGGTAAATTCTGTAACTCAAAATTAAAATTTTTAAGCATAAACATCACCAAGGGGAGCAATTTTTGCATCATTGAATTCTAAACTAATTTTTGATGTGTTTAGATGAAAAATATTGAATTAAATCATATTTTTGCATATTACTATAATGACAAAAAAATTTCAGAAAACAAGGAAATTCAAGGTTTTCGTTTTAGAACTTGTAAGTTGGAAAATTCTATAGTTTGATAATTCTATGGCTACTGAATTGTGGTGATTGATGTTCTAAACTGATATTTGTTTTGTTTGGATGAAAAATAATGATTTAAATCATGTGTTTATATATTACTGTAATGATCGAAAAACACTGGAAAGTTAGAAAACTCATGATTTTCACCCTAAACCTTAAAACTTGGAATTTCATGCATAATCATGATCTATGGCTGCCAATTTATACATGTGGATGTTCTAAACTAATATTTTCTATGATTGAATTAAAGATAATGGTTTAAAATACCAGTTTATATACTACTGTAATGACCGAAAAATACCAAAAACAAGAAAGGTTCATGGTTTTGCATCCTAAAACCTAAAATTGGAATTTTCATGTATATGTCACACCTATTGTTACCGATTCATATAGATTGATGTTCTAAAATGATTTTTTTTTTTTTTTTTGTGTTTACATAAAAAATCTTGGTTCAAACTATATTTCTACATATTACTATAATAGATCAAAAGTGTGAAAAGTAAGAAAAATTTAGTTTTTCTCTTAATAGGGTATTCGGCCTACCATGAGATTTTTATCTCAATGTCTATAATTTTTATGTGATGCATTTTAATAATTATTGACATGTATGTATGTATGATAAATGGTTAAATTGCATGTTGGTTGAAGGAATGACTATAGACTAGCCTAGAGGCACTTTGGTATACTTAAGGTATACCTAAGATATATTAACCTTATGTTGTGATTAATATGTAAATGTAATGGGATAATATGGAAGTAGGTTGTATGATGACATGATATTGAATTAATGATCTTGAATTGATGAAGAGATTGATTGAATGAATTGATCATAAGAGATAAGTATGATACTTGAAAGGTTATTTATTAAGTTGAGATATATGTAAATGTTAAGTGTACTAAGATGATTGTTAAAGTGAATTGATATTAAGATAAGGATATTGTGTTGACCTTGGAAAGGTATTGATATGAGTTATATTATGTTTTCATATGGGCTATAAAGGCATAGTATGCAAGACTTTTAATTCAACATGTTATATGCAAGTGATGAGTGCACTTTTATGTGCAACTCTAAGTGTATATGAATGTTATATACACATAGGGTAGTTATGGGATAGGATAGCATCATGACTAAATAAATACTAATTATTAAATTAAATATGATGTTAGAGCTTGAGGAGCTTTAAAGGTTCAAAAAGAGCTACGTATACTAGGAGCAAAGGAACCACAAGGTGAGTAAACACTGTATTCATGCTACAAGTGTGAGTAACATTATGTTATGTTACAAATATGTGATATCATGTTATGTGAGCCTTTGAGACTTTTGAAACCCAAGTTCTTCTTATCCTAAAATATGATTAAATGATTTCTTTTTAAAGCTTGGGTTGCCAAAAGACAACTGGTCCAAAAACCATTTTGTTTATCCAATGATAATTCCTTGTGGTTATTGCCCTAACTTATATTCTTTCTGGAACTACATTATCTTTGTATCTTTTGCTCAAAATTTAAATTGCCAATGTTATTGTGATACATGTTATTGCTACCTTAAATGTTATTGTTATATGTGAATACGTTAGCTCTAGCTATGGTACCTTTAACCCTTTATGCAGAAGTCCTCATGCCGATGTGAGTAATTATTGAAACCTATGCACACGATCTTAACCCGATGGATAGGGATAGTATATCCACCTCAGCTAGAAAGGGGCGATTCTAGCCGTGGGACCTAATCAGCTTCACACCTTCTATGTGATAGGAGTTGGAATTTGGTTTAATGCTACCTCTCCTCTATGTGTTCGAGTGATAGAGCAATAGCCTTCACTCTCTATGTGTTGTATGTGTGATTTCTACAAACTTGTTAAATTGAAACATTGCCAAATTGCAACTTGACTCATGAATGTAAATCATAGCCTATATGTATAAGCTATGAGTTTCCTTTTTAAAGGAACATATGTTAATGTATATGCTATATTGTTTACTCATTGAGATCATTTATCTCACCCCTTTTTCTTTCCTTGTGTGGTTCTAAGTGAGCAAATGTGAGGAGTCAAGGTGATGACCCAAGCATTCTACTTCGCTTGGGGATTCCTTGTCCAAGTCTTTAATAATACCATGTTATCAAGGGTTGTCATTAGATGCTTGGAGAATATTTATTTTTAATGTTTAATCTGAGATGTTATTTATTAAGGTTTTCGAGTGGATTATGAATATTATTTCCTTATGGATTACATGTGAAGTGTTTAATTACTGTCTTTCGCAACTAAAGGTTTTCATATAAGGTTTTAAATGAGTTATTGTATAAGGTTTGGTATGATCCTAGGCTATATTTGTATAAGTATAAGTGGGTTCTACAGGCATGGGTGACCTTATATCTCCCCATGTTCTAGGACTGTCATGTCTCAGAAGTTGGGATGTGACAGTGTTAAATATGTCTAAGTCAATATTTGGAAAATATGTTGAAAAATTTAACATGCTAATTCCAAAAGTTTTATTTCCTAAAATTTTGATATCCATTTTTTAAGGGTTGATTCCCTAGATACCTAAAGAAAATATGGCATGGATTCCTTATAGTGTGACTATAAGAAGTCTAAATTATACAAGAGTTGTATAATGAGCCAGACATGGAGAATGTTGTTATTATGACTAACATATTCTAATCCAATCTAGGATTAAATTATTGGAAATATAATCAAAATTATTCTAAAGTACTTGAGAAGTATTTAAAATTTAATTTTGACAAATGAAGAATGTTACTACATAAATGATAAAAAGTCTATCATTGGGATTGTTGTTATATGTGATGAAGAAATAATTTGCTAGAAAAGTTCTAAACAAATTGTTATTACAAACTTCATTATAGAAACCGAATTTGCTACATATGATGTTGCAAATAAGAAACTATTTTGGATTCAATAGTTATGAACTGTTTTAAGAGTTTCTATAGTACATCATGATTATCTATCTACTGTGATAATAATGCAGCCTTAACTTATGGCAAGGGAAATTGAGTCTCAATTTGAAATCTAGAATAGTTCAAAAGGCATTAAGATATTATCAAATCAATTATTGGAATAGGGCATTCTAGCCTTGCAGAAAATAACATTCACCATTAACTTAGTTAATCCATTGACTAAAGTCAAAAGTTAGTAACAGTTAAACTTCATCTTAAGAAGATGAATTTCTAATACTAAGCAAAATGGCTCTAGTGCAAGTGGGAGATTGATAGCAGTATGTGCCCTGTGAGCCATTTAATAGCTATGTGATAGCATATATCAATTCCCAATGGCATAATAAATATATTCATAATGTGAAAAGGGTTTCATATTATTGAATATAGTCCTTAAGTATTTATAAGAGGATCTATTCTCAAGTGTTGAGAATATGAGAGACAGATCACTTTTGTACAAATATTTTAAATATGTTCATGGTCATAGGATTAATGTCTAGGCATCATTAATTTTGGAAGACCATCACCTCTGTTTGTTTTCTATAATTAGTATGTGACATAGATGATTATAGAGGCAGTGACTCTCATACTACTTGACATATGATGTCGATACAAACACGTGGTTGTTCATAGGATGAATAATCAAACTGTGACGTTAGATGATAATAATTTAGAGTTTTACTACTTTTCAATTATTTATCATCTAGGTCATAATAGTGCATATAATACTTGGACTTAAGGGATGCTATATCTCATATATAGGTAGTTAGGATTTATTACTACTCATATAGACATACTATTCATGTACAAATATATGGCATGTGGCAATTCTAATTTGTTATGTATAGAGGTAAGTGATTGCTAAGATAGAATTTATTACCTCAGGTAAACGAGGTTAAGATCCTATACTATCTGGTTATTCTTGATAACTAAAGTTTCTAGCCAGAATAATAACATTCACTAGAAAGAGTTTCTAGTAGGAATCTAATCTTATCAAGAATTAGAACCGAGATAAGGGCATAGAATCGAGGCACATTAGGGTTTAACATAAACCATTACCCTAGTCGAGATTGGGATCTTTAATGAAGGGATTCTAGTGCATGATAATTTATGATCGATAGTCCATGTGATATTTAAAGTTATCAATTACAAACATTCATTTCTAATTAGATAGTTATGACATGGAATGCTAGGTATCACTCGTGACTTATGGGACTAAGTGTGAAGTAGGGATCTCGCATTACTGGAGAAAAATATTTTCTCATTCCTATTGCTAATTAGACATGAACCTAGAAAGTCACACACCCAATAGTGATCACCTTTTAAGTGTAAAAGGTTTACCATAATAATTAATTAAAGTGTTTAATTAATTGATTAGTGGTAAAATAATTAAACATGTAATTAAATTTACAAGGACCCTAGCATATCCTGATGTTTAATCTATGAAGGTTTCTATTCAATTAAATCTTAATTTGTATATGATGCAAGTAAGAAAGATTAAATTGAAATTGATTTGGACTAAATCAAATACTTAATTTTAAGCTTAGTGAAAAACCTTAACACATGATATGTGGTCTAAGCCCATATGTTATATGGAAAAGGGGCAATTTAGGGGCTAGAAAAAAATCACTATTCATGAGCCCATATAATAGGTTTAGAGGTTAAAGAATTTTTTACTAACTTTAAAATTGTAATTACATCTTTTGGCTAATGGAAATATCTATTTTACTCCTAAAGGATAAAATGGTCATTTCACCATTTGAATAAGCAAAATTCACCTTTGCCCCTTCATCAATGATGAGCTAAAAGGGTGAAATGGTTTCTTGGTGTAAAGACTTAATGGTTAAGTCTTCTAAAGGATATAAAAGCTACAAGTTTTATGTTCTAAGTAGAGTGAACTTCATTTTTAAGTTGAAGCAATTTTGAAGAGAAAGAAGTTGAGAGAAAAATGAAAGAAGAAATAGTTTCTTCAAGTTTTCTTTTAATCTCTAATTCTTTTCTTGGTTCTTTGTGAAAGAACAAAATTGCTTGCAATTAGAAAATGAGTTTAGTCCAAAATAAATCAAAGAGAAACCTTAACTTCCTAAAGGTTTTTGAGGGAAAATCTTGAATCAATTTGGGCAACCAAAAGAGGGATTCAAGAACAATAAAGAAACTAAAGGAAACTTAGAGGTGAGCTAGGTGTGGATGATCTAGAGGCTTCACACTTGGGAATCTCTTTTTTAAAGAAAGAAGGAACGTTTAAGAGGTAGTATAATTACTCTTTCTTCTTCTTTCTATGCATTTGTGTTTTACACACAAATTAATTGATTACTTGAATGGATGTTTAGACCAAAATTTGGTGAAGTGAAATTTTAAAATGTTTGAAATTTCACCTCACCACCTTGCTTCTGTTGCATTTGGCTCCACCATTCATTCAGTATGTGCATTTCTTGCTTTAGGACATGGCACTTTAGCGTCTTCAGTATCTTCCTTTTTACCTTAAAAGGTATCTTCTTCCTCCCCCTTCACTACTTTAGATCTTACCCTTTTCCCCTTATCTCCAACCATTCTTTTACCATCTGCCATTCTAGGGTTACCCTAAAGTTGGTCCCTATAGGTCAAGCATTTAGTTATGTCCTTTTTAAATGTTGCTCCAGGGATGACAATCTTGTTTTGATTCAAGGATGTTGGTTATTATGGAATGGCTTGGATGAAGGAGGAAAAGGTGGTTATGAACTTCATTGTAAGGGCTAAATTAGGGTTAGTGAGGTTTAAAGTGGTTCTGCTAGGTCCTACTAAGGATTGTTGGGTGAGAATGTTGCTAAGGAGTTGAAATCAGGTGTTCAAATCCACAATGTGTGAGGTTTGAGTATTTGTAGGGAGATAGGGTGAAAGTTAAGAGATTGAGGGATTATGGACGTCATGCTCTTGAGATTTAGTCATTTTTCTGGGCAGAGTTTGGGTGAGTATTTAGGTGTTCTTTATAGGTAAGTTGGAGTTTTTAGGTTTGCTTAAGAAGCAAGTAATTGTGTTTGTTGGCTAAGAAAGGAAAGTGAGTGTCATTATCCTCAGAGGAGAAAAGAATGATGTAGGACAAGAGATCAACCAACGTCCCTATAGATGACACCAATTTGATCAAAGCTAGACCGACTTGATGATTTTTGAGATGGATCTTTGAGATTAGGCCTAGATGTTAGAAGCTTGTAAAGACAAAACAAAGGTCAAGAGGGGCTAGGCCTTGT
>CANTUT010001147.1:2500-7500 GCA_947687605.1 Reutealis trisperma
TATACGTATATACATACGTATATATGTATATGTATATATGTATATACATACATACGTATGTGTATATATACATATATATATATACATACGTGTGTGTGTGTGTGTACAATCAAGTTGGATTAGACCATTATCTGAATCCGACTCAGATATAAATTAGAAAATCCATCCCTTCTTCATTCGAGTCAGATCAATTTAGGTACCTAGTTGGGCAAGTATGAGGGAATTAGGGATATGAGAATGGTGAGGAAGAAGGAGAGTTAAGTTATAAGGAAAAATGAGAGAAGGTGTATGTGTTTAATTATTGTTAAAAGATTTCTTTTTCTCTTATTTTTTATGATTGGACTAAATTACATAAATAGGTGATTAGATTAGTAGCGCGTCTCATTTCTTCTTGACTCATCAAGAATATTCCTTGAATATTCTTTTTTCTTTCTTATTACTGTAGTGATATGAAAATCTTAAGTGGCTTCCCTTGGAATTAAAATCTATCTAATAATGACAAATTGAAATTATATGATGTTGGTGAATTTTTAATTGCAAGCATGCTATGTATGTAAAGCACATGACCCATTGGAGAAATTTCACATTTTTTGACTTCTAAAATCATAGTAAATTGTGGATCCTCAAGGTCCCTTACCACAATTTTCTTAGATTTCAAAGATGCCAATAGTTAAATTGAAGAGCTACGAGACTTGGAAATTGTATGAACTTATGAACAATGGAATTGAAATGAAATTGAGCTTAAATTGTGTTAATTGAAATTGAGGTTATTTGCATTAAAAGAAAATATTGACAAAGCATGAAATGCAAATATTGAGAGTGAAATGAAAAGAAATTAAAAGAAAAATTCTTGGAAATTAAAGAGTTTGATAAAAGAAATTGCTAAAGTAAAATGAACTTGAATGCTTGAATTGATAATGTTTGATTTGTTGTAACTTTGGGTAGTTTTGTAGATAATTTTCTCTCCCCTACCTTCATTAGTTTTTTGCTTTTATAGCTCGCTCTTGCAACTACACACTAAGACACTATTTTGCTCATTAATAGTTGAGGATCTTGAGCCTATTTTTGCTCTCTTGAATATCTCAAACATCAAACTATGCTCCACTTTCTCAATCCTCTAAGTATTTATCAATTGCCTGCTACACTAAAATTAATTAAATAATATTTAGTTAATTTTTTTTTGGTCCAGTCCATGTAAAAATGGTTGGGTTTCTTATTATTGTGCTTAATTTATTTTCAATAGAAAACAATTGCCCCTTCATATATATGTTTTGGTCCAAAGGGCAAAACCATATATATCTAAAGGCCAAAATTATATATATGATGACCTAAACCTCCTCTCTTTCAACAATTTAATATGGCTAGATACTTCAGGCCCAAAGTCCAATTCTCAGAATATTGCAAGTGGTTTTGGGAAAAGGAAGCTAAAAAGAGAGAACCAAGAATTGCTAGAGCACTAGGTTTCACTGAGAGAATCAAGATGATTCAAACTCTTCGAATTCACACACAAATTTTTCTTCTACCTCTTCCATCTATTCCTTTAGAGATACCAATTTAGTAAGACCACCAACTTTTCAACCTACTTTAACAACTCAAAACACATTTACTCCATTTGCTAATTTGAAACCCTTCCAAATTCCAACACAATCTCCTCAAACAAAATCCTTTTCCTTAAATGTTTCATAAAACCAACAAATTTGATACACATAAATCCTCCTTTAATTTCCTTAACCCATTTAATTTTTTAACTCTTCACAAAACCCAACTAAGCTCCCATCTTTTCCTTTCTCTTCACTTGATTTTTGCTCTCAACTATCAAAGCCTGATTTTTTAGTGAGAACTACCTTGATTGACGCCGTTCTTGCGAGTTCACTAACTCGCTCACCTCACATGCCCATATTTCACTAGGTAGTAGTCATTTTACATTGCCACAAGCTCATTCCTAAACACTAACAGCTTTTGTGTCATACACCCGCCACCATTAGCCCATATCGTTGTTGAGCATTATTAGCAAACCTTGAAACTCAGGTCCATCACCATAATAAGGTCTTGTTTTCTTAAACCAAGCTTTAACGGTGGCCATACTCAGGCCACCTCTTCTTTTTCACCATCAAGACACCCATTAGGTAATCTCATTCCATTTCTCATGATTTTGTGAATTTTAGAAATTTTATCACTAATCAATTTTTTTTGGTTTGGTTTTTAGGTATCTTAAGGTCTTGGTATTGGGAAGTTTATCCAACTCTCTTCTTCCACCACCAAGAACTCCATTACTATCAAGAAATTTAAACTCTATTACCATCAAGAAATTTAACTCCTCTTCAAGAAAGCTTCACCAAATTACCAAAGTTTACCACAGAAAAAGATTCAAGAGAGGTAATTTTTGAAATTTTGACTTCTTGCAAAAGTTGATATTTGGATTGTAATAGGTCTTAGTATTTTTGGCTTTTGATTATGTAATTGTGAACTTAGATAATGGAATTTGTTGTTTGAGTTTTGGTGGTTTGGCAAAGAATTTAATTTGGAGAAGTAATGCTTTCCCAAATTGCCATTTGTTGGCCTTTTCAATGAAGATAATAATGTTTAGGCTTGTGAAAATTTTGGAGAAATGGTCTAAACTTTAATAAATAATGGCTTTGAATGGCCATATATTGGCCATTGAATATGTAATGGGTTTGAACAAATAGAAATCAAAAGCAATAAATGAAAATATATTAGCAACTTAGCTTCACTATTTGATGGATTTTTATAGTTTTGCTTTTTATTTGCTGACATGCTTTGAATTTTGCTAGTTGATGTGGTTAGGTAATATGGGATTAAGAAGCAATTGATTTAGGCTTGTATTGGAAATTTAGCTAAGTGATTTTAAGTCTTCAACTAGGACATCTCTAAGTTTTTAAGTCTAAATTGCAAAACATATGAAATTAAATGGCGAGCACTTAGCCGATTTAAATTCATAGTGAGCTAGAATGTGGAGAACTTCATTAAATTGCCTTTGGATTTTTCAATTAAACAATCTTTAGGACTTAAAACTCTAGTCTAAATTGTAATAAAATGGTGGCTATATATTGGCCTTTAGGTAATTTTACTTAGTGAATATCCAACTAGGCTATTAGGAACAACCATAACCATTAAAAGATCCTTTTTTTGCTGATTTGAAAGAAAAATCTATTAGGATAAGTGAGGTTCAAGTGAAAATTTTAAAATACCAGAATTCCTTTCCTCAATTGAAATTTACAAATATTCATGTCACTATTTCTTGAATACCAAGCTCATATGATGGACAGTGAAAATGGCCATTTGTTGGCCATGGAAGGAGTAATTAATTCTTGAAATTTATTACAATAACATGAAACCACCATTTAAATTTTGATTAATTAGATATTCTAATTCCCCCAAAATAATCAAAGTATGATCATGCTAATGGCCAAAAAAAGGGCATTCAACACATGAAATAAAAATTTAAACTTTAATTGGCTTGATACTCTAGTTACCATAAAATAACTAAAATGGCTTAGAATTTTTGAATCATAATAAAAATGAAGAATTTGATTATTCTTTTCTTATGAAGAATCAATCACATCTCTAATTTTGAAAAAGTTAAAGTGTCAACTAGTAAAGAAAATAGCTTAGTATACTTCAAAAAATTTTATAACTTGATTTTGTGAAGGATTTAAACAATTTTAGTTCATAAATGAGATTAAAACCCTACAAACCCTACAAAATCATTACCTTAGGCATAAAACCTTCACCACAAACTCTAGCTCTAAATTTTCCTGATAATGTAATGATTAAAGCTTTAGAGCTCAAAACATTTCTAATTGAAGCCTTACTTTATTTAGCCAATGTAATTTGATGGTGATTGACCTTAACTAAGAGAGCCAAATTTTGAAATTGTGGTACTTGGTGGTTTTCAATAGTTTCTATATGGTTGAATTTTGTAGTTTGGCTTCAACTATAAGGTTATTTTGGCCTTAATAGATCTTTGTATTTGTAGGCTTGAAAGGTTTTCAAATGTGTTGCTAAGTGATTAAATTTAGTTTCTTCAACGCTAGAGAGCCTATAGAAAAATAAATTTTCTTGCTTCTCAAATCTTAGCACTTAGATCCTCAAGAATTTAATGGTAATTGGTGCAAAATTTCTTTAGTAAATCATGCTGCTAAGCACATTGTGCTCATTAGGATTTTAATGACCTATTCTATATGCAAATATAGCTTCTAAATAATAATTCTCAATAACAAGAAGCTTCATTTAATATTTTTTATGAAAAATAATTAACATCTTGTTTTTCTCTTTGCAGTTTTCTGCATGGATCTAGCATCCTCTTATACTTCAGTTAGGCTAACCTCCCTTTCCACTATGGCTATATCTAGACTCCCCCCACTCCAAGTGATTGTGATTGGTTTAAGTATTTTCATTTGCTCTAGCATCTATCTTTGCCCTTTTTTCATTAGAGTCCACTTCCTTCTTATTACTTTTGTTTGAATTCTCAAGCTTGCTACATTTGCTTGGAACTTCCAACCTACATATTTTACCTTCTAGCTCTGTTATTACAATTGAGGTAATTTTGCAATAAACTTACCCTTTTGATTTTTTTCAATTATATCCTATTGGCTTGTTCTTGACTAATATTTATTTATTTTATTCTTAGAGTGATCTCTCCATGTCCTGGGTTTGTGATCCGAATAGACAATATGTCTACTTCTATTAATTTCTTTCTTTTCATTATCTTAGGTTCTCTTTTGTGAATAATTCACATTTCTCTTTGTTGTATGCAGCCAATGTCCTTATGAATTCATTCCATTGTCTTTTCAGAGCAACTATTTCTTAGTAATTAGACCTAAAAATGCTAAATTTCCTAAATTTCCTTTTCCTTTAAGCCAACTAGATGATTTTCTTTTAGGGTCATTCTTAAAAGCACTTGAGTCTTCAGGCAAAATCAAATCATGGTCTAAGTTAAGTGATGAATGGTGTCAATGGGTAACCAAATTATGTCTCTA